>RYFJ01003227.1:0-46015 GCA_003991445.1 Oryza meyeriana var. granulata
CCTGAATATCTATGGCACTTCTTCAGTTTTGTCACGAGTTGTAGGTATACTACTGTCAAATAGCTGATGAAATGCGCCTTTATTTGTGTAGAAGTCTAAATCATCATTAAAACAAGTGCTAATAAAGTTCACTCTATCAGGGCATTATCCAGAGAATCCTTTGCAAAATTGACCTTTCAACCTGCAATCTTCCACTATCGGAAGAATGGGATCTGCAGAGGATCCATTGTAAGTCTGCTTCAATTTGGCGAGGCAGTGACAACTCCGGTCTGTGATTAACCAGCTCCCCTTTGAGAGCTTTGGGCCTGGTTTCTCATATTCTTCAGGGTGGCATGCTTTCATTGCACTGTCATTCTACTTATCATGGCACGCAAATACTCTCCTAGCAATACTTAAGAAGATCTTACCTCCAGATAGACAATACTCTCCGAAAACCAATAACCGGAAAAGATACCGAAGTGCAGCTGCAGAAAGTTCATCTCATTTCTGGATCACAAGGAACCACCAAAGAAGAAGCGGTCCTTGAGTTTGACCAAACAACACCAGAGCAACTTTTACTGTCCTTGAAGGAACATGCGAGGCCAGTCAGAGAATCGGTAGTGTCGTTACATATGAGAACTAGCGGTTGTAAACCGAATGTTATATATATTTGGGATCTGACATATGCCATCTTTCAGTCAGCATCCCCAATTTAGTTGAGAGAAAATAGATCAGAGGCTGCACAAGGAATGCTATCTGTAATTTCAAGCAACCCGGTATGCAAACAATTCATTGAGCCAGCTGATGATAGCTGGAAAAACTGAGAGAAGCTATTCTTGTCCTGATGCTTATTTTGAATGGAGAAATATTTATTACGTCTATTTGATTAATTTTCATAACTTTCTCTTTCATGTGGATGTACCTTGCTCTGAATCATGTGACCGGCATAGTCTTAATTTTAGTGTCCCATACATGTGGAAATTGCATGTGTTTAAAATGCTGCCATGTATATCCACATGTGATATAGAGGCTGGATTTCATTCATTATATTTAAAAGTGTTGAAATGCTTTGTCTGAACAAACGAATCTGTTATACTGATTTAAGTTACTGAACATAAATGAGTTCTTTGCTGGAGGCAAAGCCCAAGCTTATTTAAAAAAATTTGCAGGCTCTCTCTCAAGTAATACAGAATCCAAGCTAGTCACTATGCACATTAAGTTTTTCAAATAAAACAAACAGATCACCAACAGCAAGTTTTATTTTTTAAAAAAACTGTAGCAACTTAAACACTTATTATTAGTTTGTGAAGTTGTATGTACACTTAGTTAGTATGGCCGATAAAGATTTCATTATCTAAAAAAAGTTTGTGTAGTTTAGCTGCAATATATGCAAGGAAAAAAGTTAACAACCAAATAATATTAATAAATTGAAAGTAAGAATGGAAAAAGTATTTTTTTTCTGAAAGGAAATTGGATATTCTGATATTCCTAGCACTAGGCGGTAGCATCTTTTGGATATGATGTGCGCCCATTTCGGCTCTTCTCCTCCTCCCCTTCTCTGACTCCATGGCTTCCTCTGCCCTGCCTTCTAGAACCTTCTACCGCCACTGCGCACCACCTCCTCCTCCTTCGAGAGAGGCCTGCGCCGCATGCTGCCTCCCCGGCGCCGTCTCCAGGCGGCGGGCAGCTGCGCAGCTCCTCTCCGCCGCCGGATTCTGATCGCCATCTCGCCGCCGCCGCCGCCTTCGCTAGCGCCGGGAGGGCCGCAGGGTCGTGCCGCCGGAGGACTACGTCACTGCACGTAGGCTTTCCTCGCGTTCTTGGGTTTCTGCTTTTGCCTTCAGATTTGGCCTAAAGCTTTGCTCTTTTGTAACTCAATTGCGTGTGTTTCTTGTCGAGAGAGAGAGAGAGAGAGAGAGACTGAAAAAAAAGAGCAACTTGCACCACATTTAACTTGTGCTGCAAAAGAATCTTGGATATTCAGCAGTTTAGAGGAGATGGTTGGCAATTTTTCCATATGATAAGCTAGAAATCACGGGATTTTAGGATGTAATGATGTGTACTGTATTTTTCAGAACAATGGCATTCCTGAATTCTCACTATATAGATGAATTCATCTACTCTTAGGTTTTTTTTCCTGATTGGTTTGATCTCAAAAATTTTGGGGACAGCTGATGGCCTGAAGTACTATGATCTTGTTGAAGGGGAGGGTCCAACTGCTGAAAAGGGTTCAACTGTGCAGGTAGTTGCTCCCACCTGCACATCTCCTATTCTCTCCTTAACTGAAGTGCAACACTGCAACTAATGGTTATCTTCTCATCTCAAGGTCCATTTTGACTGCATATACCGTGGCATCACTGCAGTGTCAAGCCGTGAATCCAAACTCCTTGCGGGAACCGAAGTATCGCACAGGTTGATGAGGCACGATCACTCCTGATCTATGTATGCTAGTAGTGTTTCTCTATGACAATAAGAACTAAGATGTTTGCATCTCTTCTTCTAGTAGCCTTATGAGTTCACTGTCGGATCACTGCCCGGGAAAGAGCGAAAACGGGAATTTGTAGACAATGCCAATGGGTTATACTCAGCACAGGCATCACCGAAACCTCAGCCGCAATGATACACAATAACTGAAGGGATGAAAGTGGGGAAGGTATGTAGAAGGGAAATGCACAATAAAAAGACTATATTTTGTCCTTTCTATTTTTTACTTTATTATTGACCTGGTCTTCTGTTCTGTTTGTATTCTGGTAATGCAGAGGAGAGTAATTGCCCTCCAGAGCTCGGATATGGGAAAAAGGGGCATGAGTGAGATACCGGTAAAAATTTTTGCACTGTATTGAATGGTACTTAAACACTCGGTACTGAAGTGTTGCTGTTGGTTCCATGGCCGTGTTTGCAGCCTGAGCTCCTTTTGAACTCGATATAGAGCTTTTGGAAGTGGGTTCCTCCTGCAGAAAAATGACACATTTCTGTTTTGCAGTGGATGGGGAACAATGATGAGGTACTAATAGGAAGTTTCCAGTTTTTAGCAACAAGTGTTAATGTAATTCTAACATTTTATTTTTCTTGTTGATTGTTGAACAGATACGTAACCAAATATGCTCATATGATATTTTGCCGGGAAATGACTTGTTTGCCAACTCAAGGAGAATATAGGACAAGAAGCAAAACTTAAGTAGGTAAAAGACATGCACTAATTTCGTTATTCATTATGTTGAAGCAATATTGGGGAAAATATTCTCCCACAATGTCTGGAGCTTGATTGATTCTATGGAATGGAATTATCTCCCTTTGTAAACGCAGCATTCACTAAAGGTCCTCCTCAGGGCCATTATATCCTGAAATGAAAGAATACATTCTCTTGTTAAAAATATTAATTATATCAGCTTGCATTTTGTTTTAGAATATATGTTTATATTTAAAATAAACATGTTTTTTTGTGGATGAAAAACTTCTAAAAGTTATTCCTCATGTAAAGATTTCAAACTACTGTAATGATATCAGTATTGCTGTGAATGATCTTCAAATTATCCTGAATGATGTGAGTTAGATCATATTTGTTATTAAACTGCAATCTACATCAATGATATTGTGCTTCTTGGGAAAAAAAGGTACCTTGTTCTCAATTACTGCTCCATCTGGGATTTCCAGTTTGACACCAGGTTTGGCTGTGATAGTCACCTTGCCCTAATATAAAAATAAAGGAAACAAGAATATTCCATTGTTTAAACACTGATCAATGAGAAGTGAAGCTGCACTCTGAATTAAGATTGCATAAGCACAGCATATAAAAGGTTGCATACAGATATGCAGTATTTGACAAATGCACGAAAATAGTCCAAACATTTTCTGTAAGAACTAAAACTATAAGAAAGATTATAATTTTAAGAAACTTTGGCACAAGTACCTTCAATGTGATGCTAGAGCCAAACCAACCATCACCAGAAACTTCAAGCTGTCAGCCAACAATGCTAGGGATTGACTTGAAGCGACCAAGGAAGCTCCCAACCTGCCATTATGCGAAGAAAGATCAGTTAATTTCATTTGAACTCATAAATTAACTTGAAGATTTTGCATGAGAAATATGTTGGAACAGACCCAAATCTTCTTGAACTCTGGACCCAGTTCAATTTGAGGGATTTAATGGGTTTGGTTCTGCTTGCTGCGTTGCGTGTAACAAAGCCATCAACCAAGGTATATAGTCAGACTGCAAGGGTGAAACAGTTAAGTTAGAAATGATGTTAGCCTAAAGATTTGTACTCAGCGTGTCATACGACCTGTACTGCTGCAATCTGATGTTGCCTTCACTGGTAGTATACCCGGGATCTTGGAACATTGATAGCCAGATTGCATGGTCGAAGACTGTACACAAAAATATAACTTGTCATCTTTATATCAAGGAAAAAATTATGATGGCTATGTAATAATTTGTTAGTACAAGTACCCTTCGGGCCGCAATTACTACATTGCTGCACCAGCTGCTGTTTCCAACTGAAGAACTTTAACTCCATCCACTTCCTGAAATTATATGTTGCACAAATCAGTTGTATGTTTAATTCTTCTCAAATCAATGGATAGTAATAATGCATTATTACCTTGGGGTTGATGATCTCCATCTTTAGTGCATCGGCCTCAACAAGGCGTTTGATAGCCTTCAAGTTCACCCATCTACCAAATCCGGCAGCAACATGAAATAGCACTGAGACAATCTTATCTAGAATGGAATGGAGACTAAGAATCCACTTACAGATTGGTGTGAAGATCTTGAATTTCTCAATTGATTTGAATTCATTCACCTATGTTTCAGAAAAGTGTGAAAGTAACCTCAGATATGTTGTATAATATATTTTGTCTAATTTGATGTAACAACTTCCTGTAACAATCACATTCATATCTCATTACTTACGTGTGCATCAGGAACTTGTGCAATCTCCAAGAGCTGGAAGGCAAAAAAAATTATTGTCACCAAAACAGCATATCATAATAGTACATAATGGTTGAAAAATTACACACCCCCCCCCCCCCCCCCAACAAAAAAAAAAAGAAAAATGAAGTCCACATAAACTTGTTTATTTTTCAGTGCTCGTATTATATTGCATCATCGTAAAAAAAAAGTAATCAGCTACAAACTAAAAGCATAGGAAGCTTGAGAAAATGGTGTACAAAAGTTTACTGAACCTTGCCCTTCATATGAGATAGGTGCACCTTTGACATCAGCCAAAGTTTTTTCGGGGTAACCTAAAAATGGATTGTAAAACTTTATGACCAACTACATGTAGTCTACTCATCCGGTACCACGCAATCACATACCTCCATGCAATATTCATTCTGCTTGTGGATCAGATGGTTCAAGATCTCTGTTCAATAGTTAAGTACATTCCCAAAATTTCTCTTTTCTTAACCAGAAAAATTTCTATAGCTAAAATGGTGAATTAATGGAATATCTATATAAGGATACTCATGTCCCACTATAGCACCTAGGTTATCTGAATTTGCAAGTGAACACATACTCCTTTCCCTGCAATAGGATAAAATGGGTGATGTTACATGCATGAAAACTTTGTATGAAATGTAGGAGCTGATACTGATATCATTCCTAGATGATGATTGCAAACCTGTGAGAGTAACAAATCAAGCTTGCCACTGTTCATCAGGGATGGGAAGATATCACCATGGCCAGGAGGGTACCTGAAAATTGTGTAATGCAAAGGTTGCAGAAAATTTAAATTAGTCTTTGGGTTCATGTCATGGAATTTGCTGATCTAGCGATCTACGAAGAATGGATTACCATCCATCCTTGCAGGTCTTCCCCTTGGAAGGCCATGGCAAGAACTCATCAGCTACCACACGAGGATACTGGCTCTGCATTGGATCAAATATGTTTTGGTGTCAGTAGCATATTCTAAAACTTGGCGAAAACAAGACAATGAATTTGCCCAGACATACCTGATTGAACGTATGGATTTCAATGTTTGAATTGGTGTATTTCTCGACAATCTGCAGGAAAACATGCCGGTTAGTACTCTGAAGTTTGTTCAGTTAGAGAGGTTTGGCAGGTAAGAAGAAGCTGCCTTTAAGGTGTCTTCATGGGTGTTGAAGGAGTTCATGAGAAGCAGTGGCACATTGCTGCCATACTTCTTGTTGAGTGACTGCAAAAGAAACCATGTCAGCAAGATGCATTATCATGCAAGGAATTAACAATGGATGAATCTTGCATGATGTTATAAGCAACTCACCTCGATCTGGATCACAATCAGGTCGAGGAATGTGAAGCCATTGCGCACTTCGATGACCGATCTGCGATGGCATGAGCAACATTTTGTTTGTTGAGATGATCAATGAACATGCATGGAAGATTCTGTTCTGCTGCTCCAATGAAGAAGAAATTAATGAGAAAAAACGTAATTGCGAGAGGCATGCATGCATACTTTGGTCCGGTGCATCCCATGGTGGTGCCGAGGCCGCCGTTGAGCTTGAGCACGGCGAGCTTGTCGAGCAGCTTCTTGGTCTCCTCCATGTCCTGCGGCGGCGCTTCCAGGGCGTCGTACGGCACCACCACCTCGTCGGTCGGGGTGTGGATCTTTGCCCATTCCACATGCTCCTCCTCACCGCTTTTTGTTTTTTTGGTCGATTCGATCAGTTCGTCGTCATCAGAGACACAAGTATTACAAGGTCAGAAATGGCGCGTTTGGATGGTGCTGTTACCTGAGGTAGCGGGCGACGAGGCTGATGAACCCGGATTTCTCGTTTTCACTGCACGCATGCAATGCAAAAAAAACCAACCGAGATCAGTACAGTTGATCAAACTTGGACGATCTGGTCTCATCTGATGAGAATAAAGAGACCTGATCTGCGTCAGGCCGGCGACGGCTTCACGCAGCTTGGCGAGCTTCTCGTCCGCCATTGTTTTCTTCCTGTTGGTTTCTTGCTGCTGAGAGAGAGAGAGAGAGATGGATCGGATGAGAGGAGGAAGAGCCCTTCTTGTTGGTTGTTAAGGAGAGACGAGTGGAAACGAAAGCAATGGCGCAGCGCAAAGGCGGGAGCATGACCCAACGTCAACCCTTTAATCTTCTTTTATTTTATTATTATTTTTTCTTTCTCTCTCCTTTTCTTTTGGACACAGATTGGTGCAAATTTGTTACTAGTGTTTTTAACGCAACTTACTGTGAAACAACAGTTAGTTCTGTTCAAGCATGGCAACAGTTTCAGAATTTTTTTGAGTTCAAAACATTGACCATTCATTCATTCATCACTGAATTCCAAATTCCAATTCCAACCGTGCATTGAATGATGCACATCTATCCTACATCAACTGATCAGCACGCCAAAAAGTATAAGATTTTTAGCATCTGTACAAAGAATAAAAAGTCTAGGGACTAAGAACAAGACCAGATTTTCCTGGAATCGACTCCCCTATCGTGTATTTAAATCTTTCATCTACCTTGCTTAGGCTGTTGTTTTCTTGTACCGACATATACACATATATGGAGGTAACATTCAGGGTTCTTCAGGTTATTGGCAACCCAAAGGAACGGTATGTCCATGTCCAGCTCAATGCCTTGCACCCTTACCAGCTTCACTTTCCCCTTGTTGGCCACATCTGCCTCTTGCTGCCTTGAAGAAGCGGACTCTGCCTTCTGATACCTTCTTGGAGTACCAGGAACATCTGGGGATGAATCTAGTGTCTGAGCATGTCCAGAATCGTCAGGTGTGCCTGATGCCTTCGAGCTGAAGAACTCAGGTAGCAACGTTTTCAATGCGTGTTTCAGGGTAATGTAGCTTCTACCTGCACCAAAGAACACTAATGTATCAGGGAAGCACTGCTAATACCGCACCATAAAACATTCTGAATGCACAATGTCAAGCATAATTGTGTAAGCATTCTTTTTTGGGGGACAACCACAACACTTTGGTGAAACCAAATATTTCATTTCATCTGGATCTCTATCCCTACACCATACTTTCCACAGGGATGAGGGGAAAGGTGAAAACAAAATAGGGCACTAGTACTACTGTTTCGAAAAATAAAAAAGAGCACCACCACTACAAGATTGGTGATTACGGAATTTCTAGCAGCTGATTTGACCCTTTGAATCATGCAAAACCATATGCACACCAATCACAAAGTACAAGCAAAAGCATGATCAGATTTGTTGTACTAGCATCCAAAAGGATAAATTCACTACAATTAATAATACATACCTTCCTCCTTCCGTACTTCAAACGGTCGGTTAATATAGGATATGTTTTCCCAGTCACCAACAGGTACTGCATCTTCTAGATCATAAAGGTCTTCTTGAACACTGCGCACATATAATCGAACGGGAACCCTGCCTAACCAGAGAATAATTGATAAGAGCCAGGACAGTAGACCATTCATTGTTATATATGTGGAAATCACCCATTATGTAACTACAGAAGCATACTAGAAAATTTAGGAATGTGAAAACTATACACCAAGTAGCTATAGTATAAAAATTTTGTGCATATGGAGTGTATGAGAATGCTCAACAAATAATAAAGATAGCTAATTCAATGCAGAAAAAGCATACATGGTTTGCCAGATCCAGGAGATTCAGGCTCATCAGAACCTTGTTGACCCTCTACTGAGGAAGTTCGTACTAGGCAATCCTCTTCAAATGGTCCAAGCTTAAGCCTGGTGGAGATATTCATGTACCCATCTAAGTTACCTAATATCAAAATAACACAATTCTGGTTAAGTGATGAAGATACGGTATTCAGAGAATGCATCATACTCAAATAGTAGGTACTATTAGTCCGCGCGCTTGATGTTTAATTTACGAACAACCATTTCATAAAGAGCTTATGAAGCATGGGTAGTATTGAAGTGTTATTTCTGAAGAGCACACCTTTCATAACTGATTGCCACAAAGCACCTTGATCAGCCTGAGACATATTCATCACATTCTTACTGTTGCCAGTAATGATGAAGGCAGCCTGCACAAGAAAAATATCACTCCACTGCCTTTTGGCAGGAACAAAGGATTGGGTATGGCAGATCTCAAAACAAACCTCTTTCAGGGAATTCATGTAGCTCCACTTTACACTATCTTCGCCATCACATGGTGTTAAAATTTCAGAAGGATATCCCCTAAAATGAACCTACAGTTTTTTTGACAGAAAAACATCATACAAGTCAAGAAAGAAAATAAACAAATAAATAAATGGGAAATTTTAAACAAAAGTATAGAAGAAAATTCTAGACTTACTGTTATATTCCATGGTCTTTCTGGATCTGCACATAGAAGGTCGTAAAGAACTCCAATGGGTATATACCTAGAATGCAAAGGTAAGGGAGTTTGTAATTTGAGAGGGTAGTCTTGGATGATCTAATGTAATGGCTAATTGACATTCATTCATAAACATCGGTAGGAGATAACATATGTTACCATTTTAAAGGCAGCCCTTTATATTCAAACCAAACAGTGTCAATACCAGGAGGGAGTGTGCTGCTGAAATGAGCCTTTATAATAGGTACCAACAGAGGAAAGTACCCGATTCTTGGCCCCAAAGTCTGTTATTGATGAAACAGAACTTCATAAGTGAAGCCAATAAGGTAATGAAATATCATAAAATAGCCTAAATATGATGTTTCTTAACACATTAAAATATCACTCCCATACAAGGAAATCCACCTTATAACACAAACAAACAAGGTAACAGTGAATGTAATATATGTGTTGTGCACAAAAAGTATAACTTGCATTTGTTGCACTTGGTAAAAACATGAGAGAACAATGACAATCATGCTGTAACCATTTGCACATAATACGCCAATAAAACAAGCAAGCTCTACGTTGCTGATTAAGTCCACAAGGTCAAAAGCCTACCTTGTACATGAGCCTACAAATTCAGAAATCCTAAAGCAGCAACTAATCTGATGAAAGTGCCCAAACGATTGTGATCCTAACAGCCAGAATCCGAGAATCGAGTGCTCGGGATCCAACAACTGGTAGCAAAGATCCAAGATTTGGATGGAGACCGCCAATTGGAGAAGAGCGTAGGCCAACAAGGAGAAGACGACGGAAAGCAGGAGACGGCTTTACCAGGAAGGGCGGGGGTGGGGGGAGGGTGGTGACGTCGGCGTCGTGGAGGTGGACCTGCAGCGGCACGGCGCCGCCCCAGACCCGCCTCGCCGCCTCCGCCGACCACTCCGCCTCGTCGTCGCGCGGCGCCGCCATTGCCTCTGCCGCTGGCGGAGAGATCTCGTGGGTGGGTGGTTCGCCGTCCGTCGTCCGCGCGGGTGGACTGCCTCTCTCTGCCGCTGCCGCCGCCGCCGCCGCTGCCGCCTAATCTTCGCTGCTTTTGCTTGTTGCAGCCAGCAAACGAGTCGGATTCCCTTCTTCCCCTTCCTCTCCTCCTGAGTCTCCCTTCTGCACGGTGCTGGAGTCGGGCATCGCCGTCCAATCCTTCCTCGAGATTCGTGCAAAGGCCCATCTACGGGTATTAATTAACCTGCTTCCTGATTGAATTCTGTCGTTACCATAGTCTCTGTCCAAAAATATTAAATTTTGCAAACCAAATTTGTGTATGGAAAGGATTCAAAAGGTTCAGGCCGTTTCTAAGATGTAATTCATTGATCAATCATCAATTCACGATTAAAATCCAAAGTTTCATAACTCTTAGGAAGCCTTCGCTTTAGCTTCTATTTTAAAGCTTTTTTACGGCACGAAAAACAAAAAATATCATTAATGTATGATTAATGAAGTATTAACTATTATAAACTTAAAAAATAATTTATTTGATGTTTTTAAAGAAATTTATATATAAAAGTTTTTAAAAAAAAACGTACCATTAGCAGTTCGGAAGATGTGTTTACGAAAAACTGAGCGACTAGCCCCAGCCGGGGCCGAAAAGCTGTTCCGAACAAAGCCTTAACTGATCATCATGCTCTGCTTTCAAAGAGAGGACTGGGAAATTGTGAAACTTCACTCTACTGACTAATGAGCAATTGGAGTTATAGCTCCACATCTCTGTTGGACTGCACTGCAGTTTCAACGGGTAAATACAAAATTTCTTGAGCATCTCTACAAATAAATGGTAAGTATGGTTAACAACACCATCCCCTATCTTGGCTTTCCAGAACAAATATAAGCGAGATCAAAAAAAAAAAAAGAACAAATATAAGCAACAAGAGTAGCTAGCTAGCTTTTCAATAGTCATGTTCTAAACTCAACATGCATATTGTGTCTGTTCCTGTCAAGGGCCTGGGCGTCCAGAGTTGGAGGCCCTTGGCTTCTCAGTTCATAACTCGAACCAGATAATGGAGGTGTCAGGGTTTTTGCCTGACCACCACAGCAGGAGGTGAGATTAGGAAAAGCAGAGAGAGGAAGGTTTGGAATAATTTCTTTCTTGATTCCATTCACCTAGTACAGGGGGTACATATAGGAGCTCAGCTCCACTGCTACTTGCGCCAGCCATTAACTGCTAGCTGGCTAATTAATTCCTCGATCTCCTCACTGCTACCTGCGCCAGCCATTAAAGACTGCGGCCCCTCCAGCCGCCTAAGCCTCCTTGGGTTCTTCCAGGCCATGCGCCCCCTTGAGAGCTGCCCTGGCTGCACGTGTCCGAGGCCGGCGACTGTACTGTCGGCCCCACATGACATCTCTCCCCCCCTCGACGAGCAACTCGTCCTCGAGCTGGAAGCTGGGGTAGCGCTCGGTGAAGCTGTCGATGTCTTCCCAGGTAGCGGAGGCTGAGGGCTCGCCTTGCCAATGTATCAGGACTTGGCGGACGCCTCGAGCCAGCCTGGTGCGCGAGGCGCGTTCTGGAACCGGCTGTGTGGCGCCATGATGCATAGGAGGCAGAGCCGGGGGGGTGGCAGGGGGAGTGCCCACAAATTGCTTCAGGAGTCCGACGTGGAAGACATCATGCAGCCGGGCGCGGGGAGGGAGCTCGAGGCGGTAGGCGACGTCATTGATGATGGCAGAGACGCGGTACGGCCCATAGCACCGGGGCCACAGCTTTCCTTTTGTGACGCCGTGGAGGGAGGCCGGGGCGCGATGGCGGAGACGAAGCCAGACCCAATCACCCACACTATAGTGAACGTCGCGGTGATGCTTGTTGTAGAACCGCTTGTAGACGTCCTGAGCTTGCTCCAGCCGGGCCCGGGCATCAGCCAGCAGCTCATCGCGTTCCGCCATGGTCTTGGCCACCGCAGCCACCCTGGTTTCGCCCGGCTCATAGGAGCGGATGGAGGGTGGCCCACGGCCGTAGACGATCTGGAATGGCGTGGTCTTGAGCGCCGACTGAAATGCGGTGTTGTAGATGTATTCCGCCCATGGCAGCCTGTGTGCAGCCACTGACGGGGGCGATCGCCAGTCAGGCAGCGCAAATACATGACGATCACCTTGTTGGCTGCCTCTGTCTGGCCGTCAGACTGCAGGTGGAACGCCGTCGTCATGTGGAGCTTGACTCCGGCGAGGCGCAGCAGCTCTTTCCAGAAAATGGATGTGAACACCGGGTCCTTGTCCGAGACGATGGACTGGGGGATACCGTGCAGGCGCACGATGTTGGAGAAGAAAGCCTGCGCCACGGACTCCGCTGAGTAAGGATGGGCCAGCGGGATGAAGTGGCAGTATTTGCTGAACCGATCCACAATGGTGAGGATGACGGATTTGCCTCCCACGCGCGGCAAGGCTTCGATGAAATCCATCCCGATGTCTGCCCATACTGCTGTTGGCACCGGCAGGGGAAGAAGAAGACCTGCTGGGTGCAGGTGCTCGGACTTGTAGCGCTGACAGGTGGCGCACGTGCGCACGTAGTCCTGGACCACGGCACGCATGTTCGGCGAGTGGAAGTCGCGGCGGAGGCGCTGGAGCGTGCGCTGGACTCCTTCGTGGCCGTCATCGTGAATGGCAGCGAGGAGTTCCTGGAGGAGGAGAGCGCCCGGCGAGATGTAGAGGCGCCCCTGGAACGCGACCAGCCCATCGACGAGGGACCAGGGAGCCGCGCGCTGGGAAGAAGTGATCTCCTCCTTGATGGCGACCAGCGCGGGGTCCTGATCATTAGCTTGACGCAGGCGCTCGATGAAGTCAAAGCGCGGTCCCGAGAGCGCCAAGATCGCTGCCTCTTCCGTGTCGCGGCGGGACAGGGCATCGGCCACCGTATTGGTGCTGCCCGCCTTGTATTCCACGGAGAAGTCGAAACCCAGCAGCTTGCCCATCCACTGGTGCTGGGGAATGGTGGCCAGCCGCTGATCCAAAAGAAACTTGAGGCTGAAATGGTCGGTACGTACCAGAAAGCGGCGGCCCCAAAGATACGGCCTCCAGTGGCGGATGGCCAGCACCAATCCAATCAGCTCCCGCTCATATGCTGCCAAGGATTGATGTCGAGGGGCAGCCGGGCGGCTGAAGAAGGCGATGGGGTGCTGGTCTTGGAGGAGAACGGCCCCAAAGCCGTGTGTCGAAGCGTCGCACTCAACGATGAATGGCTGCGCGAAATCGGGCAGGGCCAATACCGGTGCCGTGGTGATGGCCGTCTTGAGGGCGACAAAGGCTGCGCCCGCTGCCTCATTCCAGGTGAACCCCTCCTTCTTCAGTAGGGCCGTCAGGGGGGCTGCGATGGCGCCAAAATCCTTGACGAACTTGCGGTAGTAACCCGCAAGCCCAAGGAAACCTCGGACCGCGCGTGCCGAGTGGGGCTGCGGCCAGGCAGCGACGGCCTGGACTTTAGCGGGGTCCATGGCCACCCCCTGTGCCGAAATGATGTGCCCCAGATACGCGATGGAGTCAACGCCGAAGGCACACTTGAACTTTTTGACGAACAGCCGGTGTTGATGCAGCACGGTGAGGACAGCGCGCATATGGCGAAGGTGCTCAGCCAAGGAGGCGCTGTAGATCAGTATGTCGTCGAAGAAGACGAGGACGAAGCAGCGCAGGAAGGGGCGGAGAACGTCGTTCATCAATGCTTGGAACGTGGCCGGGGCGTTGCACAGCCCGAACGGCATGACGAGGAACTCATAGAGCCCATCGTGGGTTCTGAACGCCGTCTTCTCCACGTCGGCTGGGTTCATGCGAACCTGATGATAGCCGGAGCGGAGGTCTAACTTGGTGAAGAACCGGGCGCAGTGCAGCTCATCCAGGAGCTCGTCGACAACCGGAATGGGGTAGGCGTCCTTGACTGTAATAGCGTTGAGGGCCCGGTAGTCGACGCAGAAGCGCCACGTCCCATCGGCCTTCTTGACCAGCAAGACCGGGGAGGAGAACGCCGATGTGCTGCGCTGGATAAGGCCCTGTTCCAGCATAGTGGTGCACTGGCGCTCCAGCTCGTCTTTGTGGGAAGCGGGGTAGCGGTAGGGTCGGACCGCCACCGGCGAAGACCCCGGGAGAAGGTTGATGCAGTGATCCTGGGATCGCGGTGGAGGCATGCCGGTCGGCTCGGTGAAGACAGCGGCGAACTCGTCCAGCAAGGCTGGTAGGAGACCAGCCGTGCTGCACGCCCGTAGAGAAGGGCCGGTGCCCCCAGCGACGCCTGTCCAGCACACCCTGTGATCTCGATGCCAGAAGGACATGGTGAGCGCGCCAAAATCCCAGAGGATCGGGCCAAGGGAGGCCAGCCACTCGGTGCCGAGGACGACGTCGTAACCGGCCAGAGGTAGTGCAAAGAAGTCGGTGGAGAATGGTTTGCCGTCGATGGAGAAGGGAACGGCACGGTAGATGCCGGGGCACGGCACCCGTTCCCCATTCGCCACTGTGACCTTCATGTCGCCGCGGGGTCGGAGCTTGAGGGAGGTGCGCGCCGCTGCTTCCTCGGACACGAAGTTGTGGGTGGAGCCCGAGTCCAGCAGGGCCAGCAAGGACGCCCCGCCCAGCTGGATGCGGACCTGCATGGTCTCGCTGGAGCGGACGCCTGCCATGGTGAGAAGTGAGATGAGCGGGCTGTCAACCGCGGCGTCGATCTGCTCAGGATCGTCGGCGTCGGCGGCCTCGGCCAGATCGAGGAGGAAGATGCGCTGGCAGACGCGATTGTGACCCCTGCCAAATTTCTCGTTGCAGTTAAAACAGAGGCCCAAGCGGCGCCGCTCCTCCATCTCTGATTGGGACAGCCGCTTCACCGGGCGGCCCTCGACGGTGAGAGAGGGGGCGGCTGCACGGGGTGGGGGCGCCGGCCCGGCCAGCTGTGGTGGTGGCCCCGTCAAGAGGCCGCGCGTGGTCGGCCGTGGCGCAGGCGGAGCTGGAACAGCGGCTGGGTAGTACTGCTCGCGCAGCTCCAGCTTGCGCGCGAGGCTCATGGCGAGGACGAGGGACTGCGGGTTGTGGACTTCCACGTCGAGGCTGAGCGGCGGCTGCAGTCCTGCCGTGAACGCTTGTACACGCTGCGCCTCCGTGAGCGGGCCGACGCGAGGAAGTAGCGCCTCGAAGCGGTGCTGGTGCTCCGCTACCGAGCTCGTCCGCTTGCACGCCATCAGCTCACCAAGGGGGTTGGAGCGGATCGGCGGCCCAAAGCGGAGGTTGAGGAGCTCGGAGAAGCGGCGCCAAGACGGTGTACCCTCGTCCTGCTGCACTTGGAGGAACCACATCTGGGCGCCGTCTTCAAGGTTGTATGACGCCATCCAAACTTGCTCCTCGGCTGCAATACGCTGTTGATGAAAATACGACTCACATCGGTTAAGGAAGGCCAACGGATCGGATTTCCCGTCGAACTTGGGGAAGTCCAGCTTCTGGAACCTAGGTGGGCGGTCACCGTGGTGGTCACCGTGGCCCGAGCCTCGCGATCCAGAGCCGGAGGACGCCGGTGACTGCGCCTGCTGCAGAGCGGCGACCTGCTGTTGAAGGTCGCTGATGGAGGCGTTCATGGTGGTGGTGAGGGCCTAGATCATCTTGGCCAGGTCGGCAATGGACGGCTCAGCCATTGGCAAGAAAGGGGAGGCTGCTGATGGCGTGGTGGCGACAAGGATGGAGTGTGGGGCGGAGGTGGAAGAAGATCGCCGGCTAGCTGATACCAAGTTGTCAAGGGCCTGGGCGTCCAGAGTTGGAGGCCCTTGGCTTCTTAGTTCATAACTCGAACCAGGTAATGGAGGTGCCAGGGTTTTTGCCTGACCACCACAGCAGGAGGTGAGATTAGGAAAAGCAGAGAGAGGAAGGTTTGGGATAATTTCTTTCTTGATTCCATTCACCTAGTACAGGGGGTACATATAGGAGCTCAGCTCCACTACTACTTGCGCCAGCCATTAACTGCTAGCTGGCTAATTAATTCCTCGATCTCCTCACTGCTACCTGCGCCAGCCATTAAAGACTGCAGCCCCTCCAGCTGCCTAAGCCTCCTTGGGTTCTTCCAAGCCATGCGCCCCCTTGAGAGCTGCCCTGGCTGCACGTGTCCGAGGCCGGCGGCTGTACTGTCGGCCCCACATGACAGTTCCAACAGAGCATTTACAGCGAAGTTGTCATCATGATCCAAACTTCAACATGTCATCAAACATTTGCCTGCTTGAAGTAATGCAAGATCCATGCAGCCAGGATGTCGACCCATGTGTCTGGCACACCAGGCAGGCACCAATGCATGCAGTCCTGTCCCCATACAGCCACTGCATCCTTCTTTCCAAGCCAGATAGCGGGATGCGCATCAGCACGGAACTCGCTCATGTAAGTCAGGTTGAGCAGCTGGATGTCTGTGCCGATCAGGGCCTCCTGAATTGCTGAATTCACAAGTCTTGCTTCTTTGTTCACTCCTCCAAACCTGGGATCGAACCACAAGTCGATCTGCACAAGATTTTATTAAAGTTGTGTCATGATTCAGAATTTTAAAAATGCATTTCTGAAGAAAAAACTGTTTGAAATCAGAGCAGTACCTCATGTTCTTGTAAAAGCCGATCAAACACGCAGCTGCCATTGTGATCCCATTCACCTCCATGGAAGTGCCTGGGTGACTGTGTGCACCACAGCTTCAGCGTTTTACTTGGGACCTCCCTTTCAATGTAAGAGGCCATACTTTCGAGAACTACTTTCAGTCCATCGTAGATGCCAAGGGGCGGCTCAATTGGTTTCCCTCCTTGGTAGAAAACAAGGGGGGTCTCTTTTGGGAATTTATCCAGGCCCCACCTGATTAAGGAACAAACACCAAGCATTATATAATATAGCAGTCATGACTCCCTGACCAGCCTACAAACATAGCTGTTCATAATCCAAAAAAATTGTACAAAAGCAAGGCATACAAGCATGATTGGTATGCTTAGAATTTTGTGGAGAAGCACATCTGGAAGATGGCGTTCTTGAAGGACATTAACAATTAAAAAAAAACATTTGAAGGCTGTGCAAGAAGGAAGTTTTCCTAGGTATGACTGGCCCAATGCCCAGGTGATCACCACAATAGAAAATATGCAATGCTTAGGGTCAGAGTATCATAAGAAACTTTTGAACAATCTCCAACCTCGCTATCTTCGCAAAAAGGAAGTTAGAGATGAAACTTCCACTCTACTTAGCTAGTACACAAAAAGAGGAATACAACAGCAAAGCATGTAGTAAGAACTTGAAGCTAAGGAGACAATTAACTCACCAATGCCCAGTGTTGAAAATGAGCACATCATAGAACTTGGTGACATTTACCCAATCATCAGCAGGATTATCAACATCCACTCTGTAAGTTCCCTTTATCCCATCCTTGTGAAGCTCTTTGGAATTCTCTACAGGCTGCCACCTTCGTATCATTAGTTACCACCATGTGAGCTTTATGATTTTAACATATGAAGCAAAGAAAAGCAGTTTTGCCTGTGTCTAAAAGCACAAGCTCATGCAGTACAAATGTCAAAATGCAATAGTTTTAGGTTTAACAGTTATAGACTTTTAAGTTCTTGAACAGCCAAAATTGCCCCCCAAAAGATCAGAAACTGCCCATAGATTTCTAACGTATAGTTATATAACTCACACAGCAGAAAGTAGGACAACGTAATAACATATGTTCAGATATTATCAGAAGAAACTTTACACAGCAAACAAATCATGATGTTTGGATACTTAAATATGTTTAACCATACTTTCTCAAGCTTCGCGGCAGACAAAATTGTATTCTTTTGCATGTTAATTCACACTTTTGCAAGTATATTTTCCATGCATCTACGAAAGAAAGATATCCAATGACACAAGTATTAACTATCCAGTATTCAGGAAACAACACCATACACAATCACAGTAAACACACCGCTGCAGAGTGAAGAGTGCAGATACTAGCCATGGAGCATAAATGCATCAGGCAACCGTTGCTAATATTCACCCTAATTTCTTGGAGAGAACAGGAAAAACACTAGTGTTCCATCCCATGCACATCAATGACGCCAAAACCAAGCACAGGACATCCAAACAAAAAGTGGAACTGATCCATATTCCAACAAGGAACAAATGCCATATCCAATTTTCTTCTGAGAATACATCCACTTCCTAGTATTGCATAGGTGCACACTCATGCAGAGGTGTCAATCTCTGAACTACCATTTGAGACCTTCCTGCAATTTGCCCTTTTGATATGATAAATCATCTCTTTTACATGCATCCATCATAAGCATACCAGGCAAAACAGAAATCTCTATAGGCTAGCTAGGATGGACTGCATCACATTCTATGGATCTCCCTGCTTACTCACTTATAATCTTGTCTCTAAAACATCACTTATGATGCAATGTGGATAATATCATATTTTCAGTCTGTCCTCCTCACCTCAATACTAACTACAATTCAACGTAATAACATATTATGATTGCTCTTTTGAGCATCCAGTAATCCAAAAATGTAATAGCAGCCAAAAAGAAACCCGGAAAGCAAACGCTACTCAGGCACTCAGTAGATAGCACTCACGTATACTTGGCGAGGAGAACAGCGCGGTGGTACGCGACGACGACGCCATCCCTGGGGAAGTAGCCGCCGCGCCACGCGCCCCCCCGCTTCCACTTGCGTGCGCCGCCGTCCGCCGACCGGAGAGCGCAGAGCAGCGCCACGACCAGGTTCTCCGACAGCGAGTCCCCCACGAGCCCGATCCGCCGTCCCCTGGCAGCCGCCAGGAACGCGGCGGCGTCAATCCTCGGGACGACGGCGCCGCCACAGCGGGTGGGAGCCCAGGAGAGCGCCGCGAGGGGAGGGCGGTTGTTGCGGAGGCAGTTCCAGGCGTTGCGGTGGAAGGGGCAGGAGGAGGTGTAGAGCGGAGGCGGCGCGGGCTCCGGGGTGGGGACCCAGCGGCCGGCGATGGCGTCGGAGGGGGCAGCGCCGCAGGGCAGAGGCTGATGCGGCGGGCGCGGGGAGGAGGGGAATAGGAGGAAGAGGGTGAGGGTTATGGGGAGGAGGAGGAGTAGAGGGAGGCGGAGGCGCGGCATTTGGGGGGAGAGACCCTCTCCCCGGCGATCGCCGGCGGCAAGGCGGGAGAGCGATGGGGAGCGAGATCGAATAGCGTTCCCCTTTCCAGTATCCACTCCTTGAGCTTTCAACAGTTTTTCTTTTCTTTTTCCTCTTCTTCAGATTCAGACTTGTTACTTCGCTACACATGAAATTTGCCAAAATTTGCAGAGAACAACTCATATGAGTCTAAAACAAACTAGCTTTCCAGACTACCACGTCCCGTTTGATTTTGATTTAGATTATTGAACGAATTATTACTGTGAATTATTAATTTGATCATAGAAATAAATTAAATCTTTTAAAATATAAACTTAACAAATAACTAAAAATAAGTATTCTAAGCAATAAAATAGGAAATTTTTTTAAAAAAAACATATTTTTTGAAGCGTAGAGCAAATAATTCGTTTTAATAGTAAGAAACTTCCAAATAATCCGTTTTAATAATAAGAAACGGGAAGTTTCGGAACCAGAACTCTGAATATGTTTCAGACATTCAGCTACTCTGTACAATCACGAATTAATACTTTTCGGTCGTGAAACAATCCTCCATGAACCAAAACCACATAGGACAACAAGCCAACAACAAAAGGCATATATTCATATGGGATGTTCTATTACAGGTTAAAAGGCAATTACGCAGCCCCTGATTTTACAGTTCAATTTCTTTCCAATGTCCATGATTGTCAGATGTCAACAGCATTAGCAGTTTCAGAGTTAAGAATGCTCAACTCCCATATCAGACAAGCGCGAAAGAAGCCTCCTTTCCAGCTTCACGCCGGCCAACTCCGCCTCCCTGATCAGCTGCCGGCACTTGGCCATCCTCCCCTCTGCCGTGTAGCCTCTGATCAGCTCGCCGTACATGTCGCTGGTCGGAACAAACCCAGCCTCCTTCATCCTCGCCAAGTACCAGAGGCCCCTCTCCGGATCATGCAACGCCACGCATAGCCTCACCAACACCCGGTACGCCGGCAGGTCAAGGAGGCAGCTGGCATTCTGCTCCATCTCCCACGCCAGGGCCAGCGCCTCCCGGTGCCGGCCGTCGCGGCAGCGGCTATGGATCCCCGTCGTGTACATCACCACGGTGGGGCTCCCGCCAGACTCCCTAAACCAGCTGAACAGGCTCTCCACGGCCATGTACTGTCGAAGCTTCACGCACACCTTCATCACGGCCGTGCAGTCCTGCTGCCGCAGGTGCAGCTCTGGCCTCTCACCGAGCACGTTGAGCAGTGCTGCGGCGAGGCCATAGCCGTCGGGCATACGGGCGGCCTCCAGCATCAGCTTCACATGGACGCTCGGGTTCAGCGTCCTCTTGTTGATCCTGGCAAGCTCAAGGAGTTTGCGGGCAAGGCCTACTTTACCTGCTCCGATGAACCCACTCACCATGGCTTCAAGAACAGCACGGCTTGCTGAGGGGAGACACTGCTCTAGTGCATCCTCCATCTTCAGCTTGTCAAAGCGTGCCAAAACCTCAATGGTCGAAGCGAGAATCCGATCATCAGGGAAGAGTGGCAAGGCCATCTGTCTCTGAGCCCAGCACAGTGTCTGCAATGCCCTCTCCGGGAGCCCCATGTGCCCGAGCTCCCGGATGGTCATCGACAAGGAGCCTTTCCGGAGGAACCGAGCCCACCAATCGAGCACAATGGACACCTCGGACTCCAGTGGCAGCACGGCGATCTCCCGGGCAATCCCAATAAGGACCTCCGGGTTCTTGCACACCTGGTCACTGAATGAAGACCGTGAAGAAAGTGCAACCCTTGCTGCTAGCCTGATATGCTGCTTTGGAGCCGGAGAATTGGGTAGTCGTGTCTTGTGAGGCAGTGGCAGCGGGAGAGGTCGCTGCCTAACCGGGTTTGGTGGCTTCAACGGCTTCTGGCAAATCGGCCGGTCAAAGAGTGCCGAGATGGCATCAAGCTCATCTTTGCTCCACTCTAAAGCCTCTTCCTCATCATCATCCTCATCCTCAGCAGCATTCTCGTAGTACGTTGCATCTTTGCTCCACTCTAAAACCTCTTCCTCATCATCTTCCTCATCCTCAGCAGCAGCAGCAGCATTCTCATAGTATGTCTGCTCACTGCAGCCTATGACCTCCAACTCCATGGTAGAACCCCCATTTGATGGCTCTGTGCAAGAATTACAACTTGTTGATGGGAGATTGCCATCTCTGCAGAGCCACCAAGCTCTGCTCTTCACAGAGGCCACGAAAATTCCATGCAGTGCAGGGAGCGGCCTGGTAACCAGTGACATGCTACCTGTTGTAAGATTGAGCACAATGTTATAATTTAGAACAATATTAATTCCAGATAGTAGCATGATGAAGCAAAAGGCCCCAACATGTATAATAAGCAAACATACAGTGGCAGAGCTAGGATCTTTCCAAGCCTAGGGCTAAAACTTAAGCCTAAAAGTACATGCACCAATCCATAACACCAAAAGAAAAAAAAACTACAGCAAAAATGAAGATTTGAACTGAAACTTAAATCCATATTGAATAGTTCTTCAGCATACCGTATCTTCCAATCAATGGACCATTTTTACAGCAAGGTTACCAGGGTTAGCAGCATAGCAAATTCAATCAGCTTATCTTCATCATAATTGGCAAAATAATTCCTTGGATCAAGACAAGCCATGCAACTCAATAGCAGAGTAGACCTATCAGCAAAGGTGACTGCAAGAATGTCAGCTTGTCAAGTAGCCAAATGTGGTCATGCTGTCCTGCCACACTGACAGCGATAGAGCCAAAGAGACTAGAGGGTTTGAGAACTGTGTCCTTCCCATGGTTTGCAATTGCTTCATCAGAAAGACCACTAGTCAACTAATCTGTATGGCACAATTGAGGTCTACATGTAGTTTTTTCTAGACCGTTGTGGCTGCTACGGTAGCTCTTCTTGCATAATTAACTTTGAAGTAGTTAAAACTACATTTTTTAAGAAAGTCTGAAAACTACTTCTTGTTAATTGACAATTATCTTTACTTCCAAGAATCGGCACTATCACCTTAGGACAAATCTTTATTCCAGCTATAGACAGGGAGGTAGTGAGCTGAACAAGTGAAGAACAAGATGCTGACCTTGGGATTTCAAGGACGATGCAGCTGTCGATGTAGAGGCTACGAGCCGTCGAGCCTACGACGACGACCAGGCAGCCGGCGCCGGCGCCGGAGAGGCACACGACGCACGAGGGGGAGCCGCTCCTCGCTCTCGATGCAATGGGCGACGGCGTACGCGGCGCACGGCGGTCGGCGATGTGGCTGCCGGACTGGAGATTTGGGAATTTAGGGCTGGACGTCATCTACCAGTAGTGTAGGTTGGGCCTGTAATGGGCTTTCGAACCATGGGTTTCTGGCCCCGGCGGCTGTTAGCCACGGGGAGGCCACGTGGATTCGCCGCTCTAGGGGACGGCGGTGAATGCCCCCAGGGGACCGAATGCAAAATTACATTCGCCGCCCGGCGGCGGCGAATGTAATTTTGCATTCGGTCCCCTGGGGGCATTCACCACCGTCCCCCAGGGCGGCGAATGCATATGACCGTCCACACAGCGATCGGACGGTCCGAATCTAAGGGGCCGCTCTGCAAAATTTTTTTGTGACGGGATGCCATTCGCCGCCCTGGGCCACGGCGGTTTTTAAATACCGCCGTGGCCCAGGGCGGCAAGAGGTTAGTTTTGCAAATTTCCTAAATCGAAAATTAGTTTTGTAAATTTAAAAAAAAATTAAATTAGTAACAGTAAAAATTCGCTTAAGTATCATCCATGTATCGCGAATTAATTTTATTTTTTTTCACGCTGTTTAATTTCCGATACTCTACCGATACCGTATCGATGGAGCATCGTACGTATCCCCGTATCGGATACGTATCCGATACTGGAACACGTGGAGGAACGACGTATCAGTGCATCGTAGGTTCGGTGGGCTGATTCCTAGGAAAATGGGCTAGGACGGTTTTGGACCGGGTTCAGCCCTATGAGCAGGCCTAACGGTGGCCAACAAGCGAAGATGTTTCTTAGGTATAGTTTAGAGGTGAGTAAAGTGAAATAAGAAGAAAAAGATCATATAAAAAGAAGTGAGTCATTAGCATATATTTATATGATTTTTTAAAAGTAACTTCTATATAGAAATTTTTTTAAAAAAACACAACCTTAGTGTATTAGCGAAGCGTGCTCACAAAAATTGAGAAATTTTTTTTCCTATGATGGAGATTCCAACATAGCCTTAGTAATGTTTTTCTGCTGATGTAGGAAAATGAGGAGGGAAGAAGAGAAGCAAATATATCATTAAGTTTTTATATTTTCTCAGTTTTTAATAAATGTAAAACGATGTAAGTAGTATATTAGAAATCTAAACCTCGCTACACCGCCTGAGCACCGAAACAGCGGCACCTCTCTTTTCTTCTCCAACCAAAGTAGTCCAACAATCCACCATGTGTGCCCCCCTCCCAAGCATTCCAGCCAAAGCCAAAGAGATGATGAGAACCCCTCTTCTAATGGATGAGGTGAAAACTCTGAACATATTTCTCGAACTGATAAACGGTATGTTTTCTAAAAAAAATTATCTAAAAGTTGCTTTAAAGATCATATTAATTTATTTTTTAAGTTTATAATAACTAATACTTAATTAATCATTCACTTATGAGATATCTTATATTACATGATCATCTTTATCTCTTTTTTCATCATCTTTAAACTCACCCTAACTAAAGGATTGGATGACGAATATGCTAGATCGAGTAGTTTTCCCCAATCTTGGTGCCGTAGCAGCCACCGCTATCGATATCTATCCGCTTCATCGATGAGTTTCCACGCAAGTCTTCGCAATTCGGTGACCCAATCGCTGGAGCACCGTGCTGTTCTGCCATCAGGGAGCCTCGCGCGGCTGCAAGCAGCAGGTCATCCTCATTGGCTGTTTCCGATGTCCCTCTTCATGATGAACCTCTATGTCACCTTCATGAAGTTGGCAGACCGTGAACGATGATGAGGAGCCATCTAAAGATCAAGAGAATTTGCTTAATAAAATTAAACGGCCTAATCCTTCGACCGTTCCGGCAAAAAGATACTAACTATTGCATCAATTTGCCATTGCCCATGTTGAATTGCCGCCTGCCCTACAGCCGTGCCGTTCCGCCGCTGGCTGGTGCAGCTCCCGCTGTTATTTGCGGTGCCGCAGCAATCCATAAGGGTTCGTTCTGATCTGCTGGTTTGGGTAAAAACTCTCCTCATTTCTAGTGAGTATTTTTTTAAACTGTTAAACGGTATATTTTTTAAAAAAATTTCTATATGAAAGTTGCTTTAAAAAATCATATAAATACATTTTGTAAGTTTATAATAGCTAATATTTAATTAATCATACATTAATGATTCACCTCGTTTTACATGATCTTCTTCTTGCTCCTCTTCACTCACTCTCAAACTAAGCCTATATCTGCACATCGAAAGTTATCTTTATAGTTATGTCATTGGTTCATTGCACTTCGACTGTGAAAACATAGATGAATATGTTTATCACATATTTCTAATTAAGTGAGTTCTGTGTATCAAGTAATTTATTAATGAGATGGATAAAGTTTGTACATTAGTTCACTGAGCAAATAATGGAGTGGAAGGAAAATGTGACTATTATTGACATACTATAAAATTATAATAAATAAGATATAATGACATACTATAAATTAAATATAGAGTGCATTGCACTTTGGACCGGTTTTTATTAAGTTTCACATTGTACTAGGTAATAGTATCTCTTTTCACTTTAGAGCATGTTTTATTATCAAAGTTTGCACTTTGGACAAGTGGCCCACACATCAGACAAAGAGCATCTTCTTCCTCCTTGGTCCTCCCTAAGCCCGTTTGGTGCATGTTGCTCACCAGCTTTGTTCTGGCAGCTCCCTGACACCAGCAAATGTATTATGTGATTATTTGACTTGCAAATCAGCTTTCGGAGGAGTTAAAGAAGATAGAGATGCTGGCCAGATAACACATTCAACGTATGCAAGGCTGAGAGTTATGCAGGACTTGTTATTCATATGAGAAAACAGAGGCACTTGCTTATTTTTGCTTTTTTGCAACAGGTTATTTTTATCAAAGATTAACCTGGATACTTGGACCTGCAATGAGTACTGAAATCTGAAGGGTATTTTCTGCAATAGCATCTGAAATCACAACCTTCAGTCTCTGATTGAATGATCTCAACTTATGAACATTCCACTTGAACGTGTTGCACAGCTATCACTACTGTTCGAAAATTCTGCTGATTTTTCAGTTAGTTCTTTCAGCTCTTTGTAGTGTGTGAATTGCCTGTAGAGCAGATAAGTTGATGAAGCACACATATAATCCAAATCAAGGTATACCCTCCCAACTGTAAATCTACATGCTGAAAACCACTTGTGCTTTTGTAAGGATCAATGAGAAATGATTTGAATTCAAAAATAACTGAAGGTTTTTCATGATGCACCACACCTGAGTCATTGTAGAAAGTGCTTACTACCTTCCAGAAGGGTCACAGTTCCTTCATATCACTCTGTAGAAGGGCTATAGACGAATCACCATTGTAGGAAAAGAACCCGTCGAGCTGTTTTCCAGGAAATGGGTGCATGCTGGAAGAGTAACTCCAGAGTATATTTGAATCAGTATCTTCAGCAAACTCCTGTATTCCAAAAGACGAATTACTCTTGTATTCCAAAACAATGACTTTGTGGTGCAACCAGCTGTGTAGAGTATGCATGACGATTTTATTACTAGACATATTGCAGGTGCATCAATGTGATAAGCCTTGTTCCCCATTGTTTAACTTTGGCGTACCAGTGAAGTGATCACCGAGAGGTAGAAATGTTACAGAGAGTTCACCAAGGTGGATGCTGAGTTGAAGCTCGATTTCTGAATCATCAGAAGCACAAGGAAAAATTTGTGCACAAGAAGTGCACCCTCTGTTTTCTCCTCTAATTCAATGACATTTTTCAAATGATCCCTAATAGTTTCCCTAAATTTCCTGGTGTTTTATACCCTGCTGCAGTTTCTATATATGTCAGAAAGGTAACCAACTAGTAATAGACTGATAGTAACAAGGCATAAGCATGAACATAGCGCTGCCGGAAAGAAGCACCGCTCATGGCCTTGCTTGAAGAAAATCTGTGACGTGCTATCGAATTTGTAAAGCTATATTCCAAATCTCTGTACCACTCATAACCTCGTGGTCTTCCTTTTGGCTTGTAGTTTCCAATATCACCATCAATGATGGAATAACTTTGGGTGCAATTTTCTAGAATGCACTGCTAACATGAATTCCAAAAGCAGTAAGTTGAAGATTATCTAACCTAACACATGCATTTGTCCCAGTGAAAGATGCAGTGCAATCTATATAATCATTCTCCTTCAGCAAAAACTTAAAATAAGCACATTTGACAAACAGATGATTCTTCTTCCTAGATGGCATAGAAGACCCAACCAATCCTTTGAACTGAGAGCAACAGAAAACATGCCCAGGACCATATTGCAAGTCAGCTGTCCTCAATATGACAAGATATTGGACTTGTATCGTGACATTATCAAGCCGCGCCTGACTACAGTTTAGAAGTGCACTGCTTTTCTTCCAGGGAACTAACCAATCTTCGATCTTCTCATGCAACATACATTTCACCCTAGAGATCATATTACAAAGCACAAGTTGTAATCAGTTTTCAAGAAAGCACCATAATAACACAACTAGAAATATAAGTTTCGATGATGAGATTATCTGAATTCTGAATAACGTGTGTAAGTAATGCACAAGTACAAATAGAGGGGATGACATGCCACAGTTTCAAAATCTAATCTTAGCATAGTCTAAGTTATCAGTAATGTACAAGTACACAAAAGCCTGATTGAGATTACTGCAAAATGCAGTTGTTATGCTTGTTGCTTTTGCAGTTACGTTCTTTTCTACCAATATGCTTGTACACATATACTCCCATCAATCACTAAGGTAATTGACAGGCCAGTTTAACCCCAAGTGGTTCATGATCAGAAGATCCTTAATTTCACGGAGCATATGATTGACAAACATTTGAATATGAACATAATGCAAGAAGGAAATTTGTAGCTGAGGGTCCATTGAGGCAAGGCAATTACTCTTCTCTTCTCTTATCTTTTCTTGGTGGCCCACTCCTTAATGTCAGGGTGTTTCTTCTTGGGTGCAGCCCTCATCAAAACTAGAAAATACCCTATGTATTGCTACGAGACTTATTAGATTTATATTATTATAATAATTGAAGTTTATAATTAGCAGGTGAAAATGAACGTATAAAATTGATAATGTTGTTTCATGGTTTATTTTTTGAAAGCATTATTTTATAGAAATTTTCATAGAAATGAATATGTACTATTATATAATCTAAACATTACATGCTTATTTAAACCTTGATGCTGCAATTAGACTGTGTGCTCATTTCCAATTTAGTTCATATTTCTCGTAAAAATATGTTACTGGACACAACTATATAGTTATTATAGATTAAATGTGAAGAGAAGGAGAAGAGACGACTAATGAATATAGATAAATAACTCATTGATTCATCGGTTGATAATTTTATACTAACATGATCAAATGGTTTAGGATTGTTGACGACGTGTATTTAATTAAAGATAGAGAGGAGAGGAAGAGACGACTAATAAATACGTATAATTAACTGTTTGATCCAACGGTTGATGTTTTTATTGGAACATGTCGCACACTTGTACGCTCCACTGCGGCGCTTGGCCCCCTCGGCCTCGACCATGCAGCGGGACGCCTCGGCGAGACGGTCGAGCGCCTGCTGCACGGCGTCACGGCCGCCGATGAGGAGCCACGCCACCACCTCTGGGTCGCGCTCACCGCGGGCCTCTTCGAACTCCCTCCGTCGTGCCATGGGACGCCACGCTCATCGGGCCACTCGAACAGCCGCGTAACCCGAAGGATGTCCTGGTACAGCCCGAGCGCCTCCCGCCGCGAGCTCGTCAGCCGGCGGCGCACCTCGGCCTTGTCTCCGTCGAGCGCCACAGAGGATTTGGGGGCCTTCTTAGCGAGGTGACAGTCGAGCAGCTCGGGCCCCTCGTGGTGGATCGGAGCAGCGGCCGCCTCGACACAGCCAGGCCACGGAGCAGGGAGGAGGAGGTGCGTGCGCATGCGGCGACGGCCATGGCTATTCGCCTCTCCTGCCTGAGTTGGGTGGGTAGTGGGTACTTGGTGGCCTGGTTGGGGTCGGAATCGGAAACCTGCAAGGCAAGTTTGCTGCTGCTTCTCCTGGAATTAATAGACTTTGAGATTTTCCTCGTGATCATTGGACTGGACTCGACAAAATGATTTTGATTTTTTAATGCTGTGCTTTCCTTTTCATCTAGTACTCTATTACATCAAAATGAACCAAATTTTCACATTAACAAATTCCTAACAGATTGACTGGAGTATTACACAATGTAGTAGATTGAAGAGACTGACCTAGAGTCAGGGACCTTGGGGACTCTGGGGATCGAAAGCTTTAAGTGCTTTCCTAAAATTTTTTTATTTTTACATTTTTTTAATAAAATATTTTCAAAAGTATACCTTCATTTCAAAAATTTACAAAAATATACTCCCAACGCTCTCTGAGAGGGCGTTTTTTAAAAATCGCCCTCCCAAAGAGTGATTTACTGACGTGGCAGACGGCCGTCGGCTGCACTTTTTCAGGCGGCCCCTTGGCCGCCAAAAACCGCCCTCTAGGAGGGCGGCAAGGGGGCCGCCTGCAAAACACGGCCTAAAGGGTGGTTTTTTGGTGGCCAGGGGGCTGCCTGCAAAATAGCCACTTTATTTTTTTCCTTTTTTTGATATTTTTTTCTCAACTAGGAACTCGAGAATAGCAAAACCTCGTGAAGGTGCAACTCAAACCGATGTAAGATATGGCCTGTAGAAAATTGTAAGCGTGCTTTAAAAACCGTGCTGAAACTTCAGACCTCAAAAACTCAATCTTCCCGACTGAATTTTGCAAAAAATTTTTGGACAAACCCGACAAAGTGGGGGAAGAAGCGGATGTAAAATTTTCTGTAGATGTCCACAGAGTACTTATTTGCCCGATTCCGAGACCGTTTATAAAAGTTATGACTGTTTTAAGATAGGTAGCGCGCGTTAAGGAGAAATAGGCATAACTTTCAAGCAGTTCTGTACCTGGCCGGTCCGACCGGATTGAGGCCTGCGGTCCGATCGCCACCCCCCTAGAACTGCTGGGCGGTTCTGTACCGCCCCCATTTTGCAGGCGGCCCCCTGGTTGCCTAAAAACCGCCCTTCCAGAGAGCGGTAAGGGACCGGCCATTTTGCAGGCGGCCCCCTGGCCACTCAAAAACCGCCCTCTGCGAGGGCGGCAAGGGGGCCGCCTGCAAAAAGCCGACCGCGCCGTCCCAAAGGATGGTTTTTGGGCAGTCAGGGGGCCGCCTGCAAAAGTGTTGACGGCCGTCAGCCATGTCATAAAATCGTCCTATGGGAGGGCAAAAATCACCCTCTCAGAGGGCGGTAGGGGTATATTTTTGTAAATTTTTGAAACGAAAATATACTTTTGTAAATATTTTATTAAATAAATATAAAAATAAAAAAATTCGTGCTTTCCTAACATATTGGGCCCGGAATGTGCTGGTTCGGCCCAAAACATCGTCGTAGACTGGGCCTACTTCTCCGCCACGTCGGCCCACTTAGGCCCAACAAGTGGCCGTCGTCTTCCTCCTCGGGTTAATTGCGCAGTGGAGTTAGCCATGGTCACGGAGGATGGAACAAGCCGGTTAGCCGGCGGCCGGCGGCCGGCCTCTTCTCTTGCGTAATGCAGGTGCAAGGGCGCCATGCCACCACCGACCTTACCGTTCGTCGCTCGTACGCGCGTTTTTTCCTCTCCTGCTGCTGCTGCTCTCGTCGTCGTCGTCTTGCATCATGGTCGTCTTCTCCAATGGAGTATTTAATTGTCCAGCTAATCAGCTGGAGTATTAACTTATCGTCGATGACCTGAAGAGGAATACGACGGTAGCTAAGCTAAGCTAGCAGGTCACATCACGAATATCACGTTGCGTGCTTGTGCTTGCTTGCTTGGTCAAACCAAATAAGGCAATCACAAGAGCTAAAACTAATCAATTCCAAAAGGTTAATCAGAGCCGTACGTGCCGATTAATCAGAGCAAAGAACAATCTCCAAGTACTAAATCATGAGTACACACAATCGTGGTACCAAACCTATTAAAAAACAATTCTACTTCTTTGATTAATCTTAACCACCCTAGCTCCCAGCATTAGCAGTCTGCAATTGCGTAAGCAGCGTTGCTGACAACAGTCTACCACTCATCCTGCATCCCCTGTCTGAATCGAACATTATTATTTCTTTTTTCTTTGTAGTGTAGCTGCTGGTTGGTTGATTGACTTTGACTGACACGTAACTGATCGCATTGCGTTTCAGAATTCAAGCCACTGATCACACGGCAGGACACGTTTCACCACAAATTCTGAATGAAAAGAGACTAGTATCTGTATATATAATTTTTTTAAACAGCTGGAAACTAGTATCTGATGAACATGTTGTCGTAGGATTCTGATTGGTTTCGAGTACTAGTCAATCGATTTGCAGCTAATTTACAGCTTAAAAAGGGTTACTTCTTGATTGTTTCCGGAGGAGAAGGAACAAGAGACACGTAGCTGCACATGCAGATACGACGACTGATTCGTCATGGATAAGGATAATCCAGACAGAGATTAGAGTTCATGTGACAGATGTAAAGCTTTGTTCCTGGTATCTTGGCGCATTTCATTTTTGATACAATTTAAAGTTTAATCCTAATAAGAGGACGGTTGAAAACACAACCGTGATTCTAAATCTCTAATTTTGATTCCCTGTGCCAGCTGATGAACACTGATAACCCTTTTTAAGCTTGACGGTTATGTTTTAAGTCGTATCTCATCTGTAAAAAAAACCAATTTCTAGCTATAAATCTGAATAATGATTTTTTGGGATAGAGGATGTACTCCCATTATAATTAGACTTCAACCTATATTAAAACTGAAACACGTTATTGTTTGCTTTTTAACTTATAGCCGTTGTAAAAATTTAAATTTTAAAACTTAATTTTAGAGTTGATTTGGGGTTTCTTTATTGTAGTTTATTTCTTAGTATTTGTTTTTAAATCGCTAAGTACATATATATATATATATAAAAGTTTTATTTACAAATTACTTTTTATCACTAATAATTTATTACCACTATAATATGTAGGCGAAACTATAAAACTTTGCATGCATCTGTCACATGAACTCCTGTTTGGCTGTAGCGCTAATGCGCGTTTTTGTCACATGAACGCCAAGCGTGTGCTGTGTTGGGCAATTGTCTCAACAACTATATTGTTGATAACTTATCGACTGGTAGAGCTACGGCAAATAAACTATAGAAAAACAAACAGAGCAACTAAAAATAATTTATGACTAAAACTTTCGTAGTTGTATTGTTAGTGGTTTCAAAGTCAAACTGAAAAATATGAAAAAAAACACTAAAATCAATTTAAAATTAAATTTGAAAAATATCGGATTAAATTTTGACCATGGTTGATAAACAAACAAGCAGAGCATAAGAGTCAATTGTTTTTCAGTTCTTGCTTAATAAATTTTGCCGGCCCAGCCGAACAAACTAAAAATCGGTTACTTCCGTACTTGTCTCCATAGGAGAGGGAACAAGAGCCACTTAGTGTTTCATCTTGGATAATCATATGAGGGAAAGAAGTTCGTGTGACAGATGTAGATGTGATTGATAGAAAGAGGAGTACAGCTTTGTTCCTGATATATTGGTGCATTTCGATTTTTGATACATTTTGAAATCTAATTCTAGTACAAATTAAAACGCAACCGTCGATATATTGATTGTAGCCTTTGAATCATCATGCAAATTTCTCTCGACAAAACGTGGTGTTTTGATCAAGTAAACATCATAATATTTGGTCTATGCCCTAATTGAAATCGACCGCTGTCCGCAAATCAAATCGAGTGGACGGGATCGATACAGTACCATCATTGTTAACTGTTAACTGAAGTCCAAGTTACGTACTAGGGCAATCTCATCTCATCTCCCTCTTTCTTGGCCAGGCTGGATCCATATGTGCACAGTGCTACAGAAATTCAGAACAGGGTCAAAGATCAAACCAAACCGTGTTGCAAACTTGCAATATCATCATTACAGAACAATTGGTTTAGGGGCATCGATCACTGCAGCACGTGTTTGACATTCTGCAGATGTTCAGTCTAGCTACCTGTATTCAACTATTTATTGGGTGAGTCCGTTCCTTTCCCCCCAAATATTGTAGGTAATTTCAGTTAATCTTCGCTAGGGCGACCATGATGCAGTGTAATTTAGGGATATGTTACCGTTTACTGTTATGCATGTTATAATCCAGGAGATTGTGGGTTTTCAACTAATGTTGGAGTTTCATCTGAACATGGAAGGGGAAGGCCCTTTTTTAACATCGTTTGAATGATACTGTAAATGAAAAGATTTTGTGTTCTTCATGCAAGTTGTAGCTTCTAGAAATTCAGTCTAAAATATATTTATCTCGTGTGTTTAATTGCTCATCTAAATTATATAATACTCCCAAGTCCCAACATATTCTGGTACAAGTTAGAGGAGGAAATTAGAAGACCTTAATAATATCAGAAAGCTGAAAGCCCATTGATCACTTCAGTTGACTCTGATTTTTTTTCATAAACATGTGCTGGTACTAGTGCTTCACCCAATGGATTGAGCAGCTAGTGTTTTGAGTTGACCCAGTAATACAATTCTACAATTAACTGCCATCCTGTTAATTACTCCACAAAAGTCTAAAACCTTCAGTAGAACTATGGTATTGTTGTAGTAGTTGTAGTTTATTCACCATGAAATCAATTATCTGTGCTTAGATAATAAATTCAACTCTTAACTAGTAACTAGCTGCAATCCTCTAATATTGTCAGTTGTATCACCTCGATGTAATTGGCTGAGATTAGTAAAGCTTTTATTATCTAAAAAAAGCTAGTTACAATCAGATAGAATGTGCGTGTGAAAGCAAAGCAACAGGACCCCCTCAAATTTCTTCTCCTGACTGTCACATGGCCACAATTTGGTCAGCAAAACACACTAGATATATAGATCAATTTTGACAATCTAACATCTAAATTACTATTTAGTTTAGCTTTGCTTGGCAATTAATGGTTCTGAATATTGTTGGCATATCGCTTTCATTCCTTAGTTTCCTCCACTGTTTTTTTTCTCTGAAAGCTACTACTGGTTTCTTTGATGTATTCTTCAATCTTCAGGTAGCCGGCCGGCTTTCCAATGATGCTGCCTAATTACTCTGGTCTTTGTTGGACAAACTAAGAAAGCGTATGCAGCATATCTCATCCGATTGCTGAAATTAAGTATATTAATCTTCGTTTTCATGACACTGATTAGTGGCAGCTAGCTTTCCAAGCTTCTAAATTTCCTAGTAACTTCTTCTTTTCAACAAGAAACAAAAGGGAGCATAGTAGTGTACGCTTGAAATAGACAAGCTGATGATCTTTTGACTTCAGAGAAGCAACTGAGAACTTCAGAAATGGCTCATCAACCTTTCGCCTTTTCTCTTTCCTGAATTTTTTTTCCACTCTCATCTTTTTCTTCCATCTTAGCATATTGGCAGAAATCATTGCTTCAGCATATTATAAATATCAAGGCCTAATTAACCTACCTTCAGAGGATGAGAAAATCCGATGAAAATGACAACTTCCTACATTACTTAGCCACTGCAATTGCGAAAGTGAATGCATTTCTGTGCATAAAGTGAAAAGTGAAAAAAGTGAAAAGTTGGCATTTTCTCAGCACTAATATGGTCTCTGCCTGTAATGCATCAGCACTCAGGATGCAGATGCAATGGTGGCGTTTCTGCAAGTAGCTCGTGGTTTTTGTCAACCCTACAATCGATTCAGAAACATTAAAATGTCAACAATAACGAAATGTTTTGTCAACCCAGCAATCGATTCAGAAACAATCAGATTTTCTTTCGCACTCAATATGTTCCATCTTTCTTTGCTAAATATATCATCATAAACATCATTGATATGTGTGTGTATCCATGGAGGACTTTTTCAAGTTATCACTTTTAGGTTAAGTCAACATTAAGTATCAGCTATATCTGTATGCAGGTGATAGAGCACTTACTCTAGTTTGCTAGTTGCAAAATCATGCATTCTGTGCAACACATATAGAAGCGCTATTTTTGTGATGAATGGGATTTAGTGCTTCCATCACTTTAACTTTTTTTTTAAAAAAAGAAATCTTTCTAATAAGTTAAAAACTAGCTTTTCGAGTTGGATGGACTAGCTTGGATCAGCCGGTAAAAGATAAAAAGATTCTTTACTTTTGCTGTCAGCCAATTTTCTCAGTCGTTATCAAGGACGGTTTCCATAAGTGCTCATTTTTGTTGCACTCATGCAAACATTAGGACGAGCAGCCACATGTAAGGAATACTGCATTTGTACTGTCCTTTTTTTGCTTTTTAATTAACTTTGGTAGGCACAGGAAACCGTACAAATCCTGAGGAGAATTTTTTCTTCAACAAAAAATTGGAGTTCTCATACACCGAGTTTGAACCAGTAAACCTGATAAAGTAATATTTGCTTTGCATCATGGCCATCAAATATTTCCAGATATTAGATTGTTTTGAACCATAAAGTGGAAGAGCCCTCAGACCAAAATATGTGGTAAAAACAAGATTAGTAGAAATTAATGAGATAACAAAAATACAATTACCAGTCTTTTGTTTATATATACCATCCAAGTGCTTTTTTCAGAACGTTTATCATCCAAGTGCTTGTGTGAAAATTATGGTGGTACCCTCTCATAGCATGGAGTTGAATCTCTTTCAATCGACTTGATAACGGTTGCATCCATTTAATGGTACATCAATTCCCTACTGTAGGAGGCTAAGTCAAAAGTTGTACTTTGTTTAAGCAAAAGTCCATAACGCCCTTTCTTTTCTCATTTATGGATTTTGAATTTTTAGTTTGCACGTTTTCCAAGCTTCTAAACCAGTGCGCTTTATAAAAAAATTCTATATAAAATTTCTGCTCGAATACTTTTGTAAAGCAATTTTTTAACTTTGAGTAGTTAAATTCATGTCGTTTATACCCCCAATAGCTATCCACAGAAAATCAGATGATCCATCAATATATCAATTTCAGCTATCTCAAATAGGGAATCCTCTTTCAACAATATGAATGTGAACACATAAGCAAGAAATGAGAACCATAGTTCTTTTGGTTCATGATGCAAACCTGCATGGTTTTAGATTTGTCTATACTCTTAGACCAACAAGGTCGCAGTACTTCACTTTGACACTTCTGATAAATCAACAAAACACAATATTTTGACAAAGTCTAGCTCCAAGGAGTGGCACTATTGTCAATTCCAAAGATCTCATGCATCAGTCTATCTCCTGACTAATCACTGTGCTACTCCAGAAAACGACTTGAAAGAACAATGAAATCATCTAAAAACTCTATTACAAAGGGAGCCCTGCCAAGCTTGCCTGGTCAAACAAATCACCAGCAGATGGTGCCTTGGACCAATTCTAGGCACATCCCAACAAACCCCAAGTCATTAACAATTGTCTTCTTCTATAAACATTGTTGTTTTTAAACATAGGCAAATGAAATTATTAAACCCTTTTATATGAATAGTTTTCTTTCAGAATATTAAACTAGAACCGATATTCTTGTAACCACCTTTCCATTTGGAATGCTCCCTTATCAGTTAGTACTTCTTCTAACCATATTTAATAGTTCATATAATTTTCATATTTACAGGCATATGACACCTGTTTTTACTACTTTTGTGCATAATTAAAAATTTGTACTTTTAAAGAAAATCAAATTCTTTAATCAAACACACGCACTATCCAGAAAAAGATAATTCACTGAGCCTGCCTATAATGCAATGTTGTTGTATACTTAAAAATGTCATACATTAATGACCAGAGGGAGTATATATAGGGCAACAATACTGGTACATGAATCTGCAACTGAAGGAAAATTACAAATAAGGAGTAGTACATGGAAAGTCGTACTCCCTCTATCTTAAAATGCTATTACTTTTAGGATTTAAATTTATCTCACAGTATTACTACTTTACCACTAACCTTCCTATCTCAACCAATGACAATACTCTCCTATTTAATTTCTTCACATACTTTCTTAGCTCAACCAATTATAACAATTTTTTGACCTTAAATTTAATTACTTTAAAAATAATATGAGTTGAAGTATTTTAAGACGGAGGGAGTAAGGTGGCGTTTGCTTCACCTTCTTTACTTGGCTTATAAGTCGTACGAAAACGAGAAACATTATTAACATATGATTAATTAAGTATTAACTATTAAAAACTTGCAAAATGATCTATTTGTTTTTTTAAGATGTTTTTATATAAAATATTTTTTAAAAAATACATCGTTTAGCAAAATATGCTTATAAAAAATAATACAATAAGCAAAAGTCATAAGCACCGTTCAAACATGACCTAAAGAAATTTGCATTTGGAAGGAATGGCGAGCTTCTTCAGTCAGGGGTAGGCAACATGCAGAAAGAAACCGGAGACTTTTTGCAGGTTCTCCTCCTCCCTGAGCTCTGCAGTCAGTCTGCTTACTTATAAGCCCCCTTGACTTCTCATCCCCCTCCCCCTACTCTTCCTCCTCTCTTTCTTTTCTTCTCCACAACGCTCTTCCTTGGTGCGTTCTTGACTGCAGAGGGAGGGAGAGGGAGGCAGAGATGGGGAACATCTGTGGTGGCTCAGGGAAGGCTCATGTGTCGGGGGATTTCAGGCCGTCTAGCTCAGGTGAGAATCTGCCTCAAGAACTTGGTTTCTCCTTCCTTCTTCTATGATTTTCCATGCGATTGGTTTAGTTCCTGTATCCTGCAAGTTGGGCCTGTTCTTGGTGGAGAATTTCTTGGTTTCTGATCAAGCGTTTGGCCTTTGCTCTGAAGTCTGATAAATACACCAAGATGTTTTTTTTTTTTAAAAAAAAATCCCAGTTCTCCGAGCTCAAGATTATGTTGTTTTTTCTTTCATATTTAGCAGCCGTCCACCTAATTGTTTTGGGTGGTAAGTTGTAAGAGAATCAGAACGACTTATTAAGTTTTCCTAGTTCAGGATTTCTTTTGTTCTTTGTATAGAATTAGTACTTACATGGCAGTAGAGAGTAAAGAAGAGTGTTTTGTTCTTTGTACAGAATTAGTACTGACATAGTTGTTCAAGATCAATACTTTCTTAGTTTTCTTCTTTAAATTACATCGTTGATTAGCAGGTTCAAATTTATGACCAAAATAGTAGTTTCCCCCCTTCCTGAATCATACGGGCTTCAACAATATAACCCTCATGCAGTCCTAACTATTACCTTAGTAGAGGGGAAAAGGCCCCAACTTTGGTTGAATTCTCCATGTTCTTCACATGTTTCTGCCATAGTCAAGCTCAGTGCAAGAAGGTAACGTGATCTGTTTGTGTTTCAGGGACAATGACCCCTAAGACAAGCAGCAGCGTCACCACCAGCAACAACACCAACCGGGGAAGCTCTCCTCGGTCGGAAGCAGCTTCATGGCGTCTTCGGGCAGCGGCGGCACAAGCAGTGGATTTGATGAGGGGGTGTACCCGGAGGGCCAGATCCTGGAGGCCCAAACTCCGGACATTCACTTTCATTGAGCTCCGGACAGCCACCAAGAATTCAGGCCGGATAGTGTCCTTGGGGAGGAGGCTTGGGAGGGTGTACAAAGGATGGGTGGATGAGAAGACGATGAACCCTGTGAAGGGTGGCACCGGCATGGTTGTTGCTGTCAAGAAGCTCAACCCAGAGAGCATGCAAGGTTATGAGGAATGGCAGGTAAAATCAGGTTCTTTGTTTAGAAAGAAAAAAGAACTTGAATTGCAGGATGCCAAGTTGGTTAGCATGAGCATAGGAATCTTGCATGCTTATGGGGTTTGACTTTAGTTTTGATTTCTCTAGATGAACTTATTAGCTGAGCTTATTACTATATAATAAGTTGAGAGTGAGATCACTTTCTGGTGATACACCATTAATGGACAGATAAAAAAAGCACTACACTTTTGAAGTTCCTCCTCGCGGTTATCTCATGCTTATGGTCCTTTATGCATTGTTTAACTTCTGATGACTTGGCTGTCAGTTTTATAAATTGTAATGGTAATTGTTTAATGGATGTGTGTTTTCTGGGTAGTGCCAAACTGCCAATAGCCCAATGCTGACCAGAGCCATATTGCTAGAATACTATAATACTAGACTCTTCATAATTCCTGACCAGAAGCATCCTACAAACCACATGTTTATCACAATGCAGTGGTCTTTCTGGGTCAGTTTTGGTACTTCAGGCAAATGCTACAGCTATCTCCCACGTATCTTTGCAAACTTTAACAAGATATACTACTCAATCAACTTAGTTTACTCTAACAGATGCATTGTTTTAATAACATCTAATCATATTTCACAATGTCTACCTTCAGTCAGAGATAAACTTTCTGGGTAGCTCTCGCATCCAAACTAGTCAAGCTCTTGGGCTACTGCTCGAGACAAGGAGCTTCTGCTCGTGTCATGAATTCATGGCCAAAGGGAGCTTAGAGAACCATCTTTTCAAGAGTGAGTTCTTATTGGTTTATTGCTAATCATTTGCATCATCTCAGATATGTCACTAATGGAGTTCTCTTAGGCATTTTACTGAAAATTTGGGGTGATTACCTTGCTCATGCACACTGCATTTCTTTCTCCCTGCATACTTCTGTCTTCTGAGTAGAATACATGCAGCGGCATAAACTCTAAATCTGCAAGCATATAAGTGCATGGTGTGTGAATATCTTGGGGTAGTTACTTGACTTGACTGAGGTATACTAATGATGAAACTGGCTGCTTCTCTTTTCAGAAGGATGTCCTGCCACTATCAGGGAACTGAGGCTGAAGATAGCCATTGGTGCAGCTCGAGGACTTGCATTCCTGCATGCCTCAGAGAAACAAGTGATCTACCGCGACTTTAAGGCTTCCAACATCCTTCTAGATGCTGTAAGCTTTCTACTATTCAATGTGCCTACAATCTTCTCATTATTGAGTTCAGATGCTGATGGTGTTCTTTGGCAGAACTATAATGCAAAGCTCTCTGATTTTGGGCTTGCTAAGCTTGGACCAACTGGTAGCAATTCACATATCACAACAAGGGTCATGGGCACATATGGATATGCAGCTCCAGAGTATGTAGCCACTGGTAAGTGTCCTTACGGCTTACGCCTACCCTGCAGTTCATTATCAACACTGCATGTGCTAGTCATAGTACAGACTGAAATAGCAATATACATGGCATTTACTTCTCAGTCATCAGATGTTCCCAAATTTAGTGGTTAGGCTTGTCAGCCATATCATTTACATTTTGGGCACATGCTCTCTCCTCCTTCTGTATAACCATAAAATTCAGAATATTAGCTAACAGACAATATAAATATTCCATGGGTTTTGAATAAAAGTCAAGTGCGAAAATGAATATTGCCTAACTACAAAGGAAGCAATACCTTGTCACTGAATATATAATAGTGGGGTATGCACTACTTTGTCCAGAGTCCAGACAAGTATATGCATGTGACTGTGGGGCTCCATCTTGGATCAATATGGATGAGTCAGCACCTGCTGCCCTCCAGTGGATGATCCGTCTTAGGAAATTGTGTGCTAACAATCCTTTTTATGTATGGCTATTTGTCTAATGTCACTTTCTACAAAAGATTGACACAGTGTGCACTAAACTTCTCTCAACTCATTCCATTAATATTTCACAGTTACTAGTTAGTTTTTCATCTCACATGAAATTCAGAATTCAAATTTCTATAATAGATTGTCAAGTTGTTACCCAGTTCTGATAGTACAAGTTACTATCTGTACTACTTCCTTAGCTGTGGATGGTTATTTTCGCTTCTCACTACATGCTCTAAACCATGTCTAGGTCATTTGTATGTCAAGAGTGATGTTTATGGTTTCGGAGTTGTGATGCTGGAGATGATGTCCGGTCAGCGGGCACTAGACCCCAACCGTCCAAATGGGCAGCTCAGCCTTGCCGAATGGGCAAAACCCTACTTGGCGGACCGGAGAAAGCTTGCCCGTTCATGGACCCCCGGTTTGAGGTCAGTACAATCCAAACAAGCTCTTCAGGCGGCACAGTTGACACTAAATTGCCTGGCAGGTGAGCCCAGGAGCAGGCCCTCAATGAAGGAAGTCCTTGAGACACTTGAACAGATTGAATCAATGAAGAGCCAAGCAAGGGACACAAGAGGAAGCGGTTCATCAAGGGCGCAAGCCATGGTCGCACTACAGCGCACCAACGGTCGTCACTGCGCCTGATTTCACAGCCGTCGTGGGTCAAGGACCAAACGGTCATGCCACAAAGGCCGGTGATCCAAGAATTGGAGCTGATGACATTCTTCCTGTAAATGGCCTAAATTTTGTCTGATGTTCAGTTGGTGATGTTTGTTTGTTGCTATATCATGAAAGAAGGCCTTGTTTCCCAATCATGAGGAGTGTAAAATGCAGCAACAAGAAAAATATAACTGTATTCGATTTGATAACCACGTAGAAATAGAAGGAATCAATTCTTGAAATGGCTTTGCTCAACAGCAAGACTTTCTCAGTAGTGTTCAATTGATGAGTCGTGCTAGCAACCGGAGCTTGACTGACACTGCAATGAGTGTGGAACATGAAGACATACACGATAAATGAGATAATAATCTTTGCCAACTTGTACGCTCTAAAGTGCCCAGCTTGTGTGTGATAAGCATCATGCCAAAGTTCTGAGCAAATTAGCCATTTTTAAAAAAGTGACAAGCATCCCTTGTAACAAAACCAAGAGGCAGTTATCTACAAAAGGCACTCCGGCAGTTAATGTATTTTTACTAATGAAAGGATTCAATCCATACAGCCAACAGGTTGAACATGCAATGTTTTTTGGTCACACGATAAACCAATAAACAATAGGATCAGACTTTGTGGCTCAACAGAAATGCTGAAATGGTCAAAAACACATAAAATCCACCTATTTGCATTCCATGGATATATTATAAGTGTTGACCTGTTCAGGCATGAAAAACCGAAGACAAGTCTTGTTCCTTCTGACTCTCTTTATCTTCTCTCCTTAGCCTGTGGTGGTCGCGCCCTTTTGACGTCAAATAGCAATTTCATCTCAATGGTTCCATACCGACACCAAACATCCATTCCATCTTACATTGTGGTACTGGACACAGCCCATGATGGAAAAGATTGGAAGTAAACGTTCAGATATTGAAAAACAATGGAGAGAAATAGGGTTTAAGTTAGGAATACGTACATGGCGTGTGCGACGGAAATTGTATCTTTGAGCTAGCTTATAATCGTTTTCAGAAATATTAACTCGATTGTGAGTGACTCTCTTAATTCACGAGTAATTGCTGAACAAGTCACGATTTTCTCCCAGCAATTGAACTGAACCATTTTCAGTTCATTCAACGAGTAAATGCAGTAAAAATTTGTAACTGAACATTTTTGTTCTTCATGACGATGTTTTTACATACGTCGTTGAGCCGAACAGTACGCTAATTGTCTCAGTAAAGAGATCCTGACACATAACGGCCGTAAGCTATGCTCTCACTCGGTAAGAAAGTGTGGGCTTGCTGTTATTAATCTGCAAAAGAAACATCGAATTATAGTGAAAACTTCGAAGGAATTTGCTTGTGTGATTCTTTGTTGAAAATGTCAGTATGGAAATAAGAGATTTTGCCTTGAGGGATATGCTGATTGTACTGTCCATATACTCTGCTCTGTAATCGTATAACTGTTTTCTAAGTAATTGGGTGTAATGTTTTTGTTGATTAGAAAAAAGGTATGTTCACTTTTATATAGAGAAAATGTTGGAATAAGAATATTATTTTTTGTAAGGTGCATAGGCAACAAAACGATATTGGAACCAATTAGAAACACACTGCGATTTTGTTCTAATAGAAGATTTGTGGAGTCCTTTCTTTTTTTTTCAAAGAAAACAGTACCATGTACTACTTCTCTTTACCAAGATTTTATTTTGTAGATGTTCTTTATATGCATACAAGCAGGGGTAAGAGCTTAGGAAATGGATTATTTATATATTTTTATAAGGAATACAAGTAATTCAATATTATTTGATGCAACACATATTAGGTATAAATTAATTTATGTGTTTTTATTTGTAAAGTAATCTATGTGTCAATGAAGAAATGAGTAAAGTTGTTTGTAGAAGCAGTTGAGTGATTGTTTGAAAATAAATAGGAATAGTTATTTTAGGTATGAAGGAAGGATAGATAAACCGAGAAATATTGTCAGATGAAGAAATATGCAATCATGAAAAGCTGGCGAAAAAAGCTACAGCCAATAAGTAAAGTAGAAAAAAGGCCCTAACGATAAGCCTCATCTAAGGTTACAATATACAGATAAAAAGACACCATCGCAATCTTTCGTAGAATATTCAAAGCTGATCAGTCGCTCGCGTCTCTATTCTTCCTTCGGACACCGTGCGAGAGCAGGGTTGCGCGGAGAGGCACAAGTAGGGCTTGGCTGTCTCGGCTATGCGGGTGCTCGCGCTCTTGAGCGCTGTGCCGCGCCATCATTCTCCCGGCCTGATCGCACTCGAGTCTTACCTATCGGCCTCTCCTCTATGTAGATCGCTTTTTTTCTTTGCCGCCGGTCACCTTCTGAGCTTGGTTACAGTGTGGGGTAGGGAGATTCATGAGGTGGATGGGTTTGCGTGCGTGCAGATGGCGGCGTAGGGTTTCGATTCGGACCTGGGGCGCTCTGGCGCGCTGCAGAGCGTCTTCAGCAAGTGTGTGGTATGGTCTTGTGATTGTCTCTGTTCTCTAAGCGACCCAATTAGAGATTGAGTTGTCTTACACCTATATTTGAGCAATTAGAAATTTGCTATCCATTGTGGGAATGGGGCCATTAGCTTCCTAAGAGCATGGAGTGATTTGGCAGGTAAGTAAATTATTGCTTTCATAATTCTTGAGTTATCTTGGAGATTGTTTTACGTCAAATAGCATAGTAATACTAGTAGATATCTAGTCCTTGGTTAGACGGTAGAAACATATAGGTAAAGAATAGATCACAATCAAAAATTTACACTGAAGGTAATTTTGGTAATTTTTAGGTATTCTTGTTGTTGGTGCTTGATCGTTCGTTATAAAGCCAAGATCATTTATGTGTCATCGTGACTAAAAAAAAATCAGGATGCAAATGGGACTAGGGCTGCAAGCAATGGCCAGGAGAAGCTTAACTATGTAAGAGAGCATTGTTATCTCTCAGTACCAAATGCAACACGATTTAAGATGGTAATGTGTCACATGTGCGGTGTAATTTACTTCTATGATGCGGACAATTCCCTTGCAATTGTAGTATGACATAAGATATGCACAGAGGAGCTTTTTTTAAATTCTATGTGCTTCAAGTTACTCATAAAATATAACATGCTAACCTAAAGTCGGTATGTTATCTGTGGACTTCATGAAAATTGCTCTAAGCTAAGCATGAGAATACTCTATCCTCGAAATACTTTGGACTGAAAAGAAGGAAATCTTTATTTTCTGATGTTGTGTTGGTATTTCTTAGGTATCGTTGATGGGCACTTATATTGTGCAGGAAAGATCAAAAACTGGGAATAAGGTGGGGGGGGGGGGGGGGGGTGAAGTTTTATTTTGCGTTCAATCTCTGCGAGCTGTAGGCTCTCGGAGCAGGTAGCATTCATATCAGACTGATACGAGAGATTAGAATGATATTAACACAGATACCTTTGAGTCCAGTAAATTTACCAATGTGATGAATGAGGCAAAAACATAGGTGGGCAATTGGTCATCAAGTATGTATAAGCAGAAGAAAACATACTGTACACTGATTCCAATCTATGATAGCATGCACAGGGAGAAAAAGGTTATTATTTATAGCAGTATATTATTTCTGTTTATGTGTCACCAGTCGATTTTGTTTTTTTTTCCTTGGTCCGCAATGCACAACAATAACTCACGAAGGAGTCATTGGCGCTTCCAAATGGTTGGAGGAGTATGCATGGCGCCAGGCATCAATACAAGGAATCCTTCTGCTGGGTATCCATGCTTCATCGAGACTGGCAGCCATGGGTAAACTCCATAAACAGATCACTGAGCATGTTTTGATCTTGAGTTTGCAGGAACAAGCTCAACACAGACTCTTTGCATGGAAAGCTTCATTAGTCTGCCTGAGACCCACCATTGTACCTCTGCCAATTTGATAGTTGTGCATGTTATGAAACTTGGGCATCTTCTTAAAACTCAAATTTGGGATGATTGCTTCTTATGAGTCGTATTAGAGAATGGTGCACCAATCCAGGTTTATTTAAGATACTTCGTTTGGCTGCTTTATTTTGTTTACTGGAACATGAATGACTTCTGTTTGGTATCGCAGAACTATTACAGATATATGGACAAGAGTCATTCGCCTTCTTACACAAGCTCTGCAAAGGCACTATATAAAGTTGTGAGTTAGATGGTAAGCCTGTCAGCCACCTTATTTACCCATTGAGTGAGATACGAGATGATAAGCTGCTAATTTTATGGTTGCAGATAACAAAAAAGAAGCCGTTGATCTTTAAGACAACGATACATGATAATGAACCAAATGGATTCAGGTAATTTAGGCATCCTGTTTTAGAATAATAATGGTCCCTTGAATTCTGTGCTTTCTTACCTCCCCTGCTGACTTCTGTGTATGTAGGAATCCAAAACCAATCGTATACCTCTTTGCTAGGCACATCGTTTTTCCTCTGCTAAAGTGCTGGCTTAAGGCTCTTGAATTCCTCGTCTATTCTTGTGACAGTGTCGACATGTATGATTTACAGTAGATCCAGGATACACATAGAATGTTGTGCTATCGATCTTACGTGCTAATGCAGTATGCTGATCTGCAAGATCTATGCTTACAGTTGATGTGATGACTTTCAGGACCAGGTACTTTTCAGAGTCCAGAGACACACTCCATACATGCGGGAGAGATATTATCCAATGATGGATGTCTTGTGTGAGTTTCCTCAGTTCACGAAGAAAACATTCCTACAGAACGGATTATTACTAGTCACACTGTTATCGTCTGAAGAATACTTTATTGATTTTATAAATATGTGCAGCTTTAAAAATCCACTCACCTCTGCGAGGTGAGCCTGCAGAGTAAATAGAAGTGTTCCTACAAGGACAACCATTTGAAGCTGCTGGTTGCTGCTTGAATAGCGTTGAACTAATTTTGCCTTTCCCTTCTTCTATTAACTAAATTGTCAGAACATATCATTATGCTTGGAAGTTGTTATAACTGGATCTTCACACTGCAAAATGCATTTACAGGGACTTGGGGCTGGAAAGCGAAGCGCTCATTGCAGTACTTCACCAGATAAAGAAGCCCGAAGAAAGGTAAGCCAGCAAATAAGATCTGTTGTGTCTTGATGCTGCATGAAAGCACCTTGGAGTACATGAAAGTGCCACCAGGTACCCTCTGAGAGGAATGCTGGGGCGTTACCTATGCTGATCAACGGGACAGATAAGACATTCAGCTGCCATATTCCACATGACATAGATCGATGAGGAGAACACAAATCGCCAGAATTCATGGTGCCCATTGTGCAGAATGGGCTTACCTGACGAATTCA